>CM033727.1:39980831-40023331 GCA_019671005.1 Hibiscus mutabilis
AGCCACCACTATATAAAGGACAGGATACCTACATTAAAAGGGGGCTGAAAAAGTGCTTTATGAGATAAGAAAGAGATAAGGGAAGAGGCGGCCACTGTTCTTCTTCATTGCGTCTTCCATTATTAAAGCTCCAAAAGGAAGATCTTGCTGGCCTTTGAGAGAAGCAGCAAGCTTAGGGTGGTTCACGACAGTCCACGGCGGCTAGGGAGTTTCCTTCACTCTTAGCTGTTCTTTGTTGTTGCACTTTTATTTTAGACTGGACTGTTTAAAATGGTTGATTATGGATGATGTTTGCCCAGCCATGAACTAACTCTAAGTGGCTTGGGTTTGTTTTGGATGATTATGTTTTAGTTTAAATGGATGTTTTTAGCTTTTTTCCAGTTTCGTTCATGCTTTGTCTACTGTTTTATTGCCCTAAGTTTGTAAGAGCTCTCGAGAGATAGCCTTTACTTGGGTATTATATTAGCTTAATGGTCAATAGAGTTAAGCTTAGATCCATGTAGACAATGGGGGTTGGATGCTAAGAGGCACAACTCTAACCCACCTTAGAGATAAGAGAAGGGTTTCAATGACTAAAAGGTGTAGAGCTTCATCGATAAGTACCTTGCTAGGGTTCACGCTGAGAGGTATTGTCGTAGCATTCTTGCTGTCAGGTTTCTGGCTAGAGATAGTTTGAAACACCTAAGTAAACTCTGTCGAGCATGTTATAAGCTGAAAGGTGTTAGTCATTCATGAGAGCTAGGCATAGGATTCCTTGATAAATCCAGCCTGTCATCCCATTTGAGAGTTTCACACACATGCGAGGACGTTCAAAGTCTATTCAGTTTAGTCCAGATTTCATTACAGTTGTTTGCTATAGCATTTCTTAACCTGTTCCCACTTGCTATTGCATTTATTTTCAGTTTGTGTTTTGCGTGCTTAAACTTGACTTGAAATACCTACAATTCCTATGGAGACGATACTCACTCATCACTATTACTACTTGTTTGACGTGTATACTTGCACTATTTGCATATCATTTATAGTACACCACAACACGCAACAAGTTTTTGGCGTCGTTGCCGGGGATTGACAATTGGTTATTTTGAGTTTAGTTTTTGCACCATTTTATTTCTTCTTTTTGTATAGATTTATTTGCTATTTGTGTCTACCTTTTTTAGGTGTTGTGTTGTTGCATGACCCGAAGAAGACCTGTGGAACCATTATTCCATTTTGAACTTGAGATTGAAATATTAATTCGTCAAAGAAGACGTGTTCCAAGAACCATGTACGGAGTTCAAAATTCAGCTGAAGATCCTGTAGATCAATATGCTGCAGCAATTTGCAATGATAGAGTTGTAGCTCGACCAAGAACTATTAGAGATTATTTAGCACTCATCTTGGATGATCTCAACCTTGGGATTATAGCTCCCAAGTTTCAGGCAGCCTACTTTGAGCTCAAACCGGTGATGTTCAACATGTTGGACTCTATTGGACAGTTTAGTGGTACGCCTCATGAGGACGTAAGGCAGCATATACGTGCTTTTCTAGAGGTGTGTTACTCCTTTCGACAACAAGGTGTGCATGAGGATGTGCTGAAATTAATGTTATTCCCATACTCATTGAGAGGTCAAGCAAGGGCGTGGCTTAGTGGAGTACCTTCTGGCTCGATAAAATCATGGGCAGATCTATACAAGATCTTTTTGCTGCAGTATACTCCACCCAACATGAATGCCTAACTAAGGAATGATATTGCTTCCTTTCGTCAAGCTGATGACGAGTCGATGTTCGAGTGCTTGGATAGATATAAGGGACTACTTCGCAAATGTACAAATCATGGTTTTCGCGATTGGACGCAAGTTGTGATCTTCTAGAATGGTGTCAATGCTCCGACGAGGATGATGATGGATGCTTCAGCAAATGTAACTTTGCTGGACAAGTCACCCCAAGAAGCATTTCATAATCTTGATAGGATAGCAAACAATTACTACCAATTTCCTGCTTCAAGACTTGGAACGAGGAGGAAAACTCAAGGGACATTTGATCTTGATGCTAAGGATTCTGTTTCAGCTCAATTGTCAGCAATTACAAACATGTTAAAGAATCTCCAATGTTCTAGTGAAGTGAAGAAAGTCAAGGTTGCAAGCTCTTGTTGTGCACTTTTCCATGGCATTCATCTGTAAGCGAGTGCCCTAAAAACCACGAGTCTACCAACTATATGGGGAACTTCAATAGGAGTAACAAAACCCATATTCGAACACTTATAATCCAGGATGGTGTCAACATCCTAACCTTTCTTGGGGGAACCAAGGAAACAACAATTCTGGCAGCTCGAATCAGCAACAAAATCTGATTGAACCCCTAGGCTCCCAGCAGATTATGCCATGGCAAAACAACAGAGGTTCAGCGTCTTCTTCGAATAACAATTCTTTGGAAGCCACTTTCAAGGATTTTATGACGAAAATGAAGGACTTTATGGCTACTAAAAAGGTTCTACTTCAAGACCATGCTGCATCCATCAAGAACCAAGGAGCATTGCTACAAAGTCATAGCTCGTCCTTAAGAACTTTGGAAACACAAGTAGGAAAAATTGCACAAGCTTTGCATGTGCTACCTCAAGGGAGTTTACCTAGTGATACTGAAGTCACTAAACATCAAGGCAAGGAGCAAGGTAGTGCATTCACCTTAAGGAGTGGCACTTAGATCACCAAGGAAGCTAAGTTTGGGGGGAGACACCCAGAGAACCCAGCCATGAGATTGTGCATGAATAATCTCAATTGCAAGAGGACTCACCTTTGATGGAGAGCAAGGGTAAGAGTTCGATGAGTGAACCCAATGATGATAGACAAAATATTGCCATAGCAAAATATAACCTCCCACTAGTAGGAGTGGATGACCAAAGGGTAACTATCAATGTCTTCAACACTCTCAAATATGCTGATGATTCTAGAGAGTGTCAATCGCTTCAAGATGTAGAATCTATGATGGAAAAGGAAGCTGCAAAATTTTTCTGTAGCAATGTTTTGCACAATGATGGTCACTTGAAGCTTGATGAAGAAGATAACGATGAGCTCAAGGAATATCCAAGGGAGCTGCAACAATCTAGCTTACTCATAGCTAGACCAGGTATGCAATTTGAACCCTTGGATTTTGTTGAATATAGTTCCCCTAAACATTCATTTGAGCACACACCCACTTTAGAACTAAAGCCCTTACCTTCATACCTTAAGCATGCTTATTTGGGGTCCAATTTTGCCTGTGATTAATGCTGGTAATCTTATGCCTAAGCAAGAGAGTAGTTTCATTCATATTTTAGCTCAACATAAAAAGGCTTTAGGTTGGACCATCACTGATTTGAAATGCATTGGAAACCAAGTAGTTGGTTATCTTTCTAGGCTAGAACTTATGAAAGAACTAAGGAATGAAATAGATATTAAGGAAGAATTCTCTGATGGGAAATTATTATTTGCTGCGACAATTCTGTGGTATGCTAACATTGTTAATTTTCTCGTTAGTGGTATTTTTTTCCTGATTTGAATAGCCAGGATAAGAACAAGTTCATGCAATGACATTCCTTACTATCATTCAGCTTCATGTGGAGAGCACGTTGGAGGAGAGAAAATTGCTGCAAAGGTCCTACAATCTGAGTTTTATTGGCCTACACTTTTCAAGGATACCCAAGATTTTTATAAACCTTGCGATAGATGCCAAGAGATGGAAAACATACACAGAAGACACAAAATGCCCATGCAAAATATATTGAAGGTGGAACTGTTATATGCGTGGGCCATTTTGGTCTATACTTGTGCTCCAGTCAAACGTGAAAAAATTGCTACATCAATTTAGGATGTTTGAGAGTTTGTATCCCTTCAATCCTCTCTAAATTCTGCTATAGCAATTTTTGTTTTGTTTTGTTTTATTTGTTTGCTTTTTTTCTTTGCTTTATTTTCTTTATTGTTTAATTTTAACATCAGTTTTTTTAGCAAAATAGACTCCCAAACATGTGGACACGGGTAAAGCTCCTATGGATGTAGAACCTACTAAGAAGAAAACCATTTGATGCTGGTACAAACGATGAGATGAATGATGATGTCCCTCCTACCACAATGCCACAACAAATTGCAACACCTCAGCACTAAAGAAGAGGCACATCAAGCATATGGCTCACAAGACAACCCACCACCATCAAAGTAGAGTTAGTCAAGGTACCTTGCAGTGCATTGCATTTAGTTTAGTTTTAGTTGATTTTCATGCATTGAGGACAATGTCTTCTTCAAGTTTGGGGGAGGTAGTGTTCATAGTTAGTCATTTTCATTAGTAGCGATGAACAGATTTTTGCTATGGCATTTTGTTTGGTTTAAAGACAGTTCTTGTGCATAAATTGAAGATGTCCGATGATGAGATTTTTTTTGGCTATGGATGGATTAAATACACATGACTGTTGAGATTGGTAGAACTGCCTTTAGGGCCTAATGCTTTGAAATTAAAACCTTACACGATTGCATACTCTCTATGCTTAAGGATGTTAGATAATTGTGGTGAAAAATCTCTTGCATGCCTTAATATGAATGATCTTAATGAACTTGACAGATAAATGAAAGCATGGAAGGCTTATTTGAACTCCCTTTTTGTTTATTGTATGTGTTGGTTACAAATAAATGCTTCGGCATAGCTGTAGAGGGACAATCGTCTTTGTGTTGTTTGCCTGGATACTGCATTTAAATAAATGGCAGCAACAACAAATGAGTGAATTAAAGTAGTCACGAGATTACTCTATTTACTAGCTCGGGGATGAAATGTTTGCTCCATATTCATCTAGAGTTAAGGACGGTAACTGTGATGAGCTAACTCCCCTCGTAGCAGTAGAAAATGAAGAAGAAGAAAAAAAGAAAAGAGAAGAAGTTAGGGTTATAGGAGTAAACTTGTGCTTAATTGATTAACAAATACTATGGTATAATAGAGAACTTGCCTAGAATTTTTCTAGCTTTATTAAGCATAGATTTGATGCAATTACACACACACACACAAAGGATCTTGTCCTAAGGAAAAGTTCTTAAAACCTCAAAACTGTCTAGCATGTTGAAGCCCATAATTCCTAAGGACTAAAATTTATGCCATGGCGTTGTCTTGATCTGAACCTTGCCATAGTTTTTTTCTCTATTTTTCACTACTCATTGCTTGAGGACAAGCAATAGCTTAAGTTTGGGGGTGTGATAACTCTGCAGAATGCATATATTTCATACCATTTTACCCTGTTATTTGCTTGTTTTTAGGCTCAATTCATGGAATTTAGGTTGCATTTAGTTCATATAGTTGCATATGGTGTTGCTTGCTGGTTGTTTTTATTTATTTATGAAATTGGTGCTGCTTGGGAGAGGTTTGTTTCAGTGTGGTGATGTGCAGGGAAATGAGGAGCAATGCAGGGAGAAATGCCATAGCATTCTCGACAGTATTTCTGGGTGCAGAAAAAGACAAAACACGAAGAAGATATTTTCCAGCCCACATGTGAGAACCCTCATTTGTCACTTGTGCCAAGCATGTGCCAGGGAATATTCCTTAGGTCACACAAGGAATATTTAGGGCACAAAACCCTTGGAGCCCCCACTATATAAAGGACAAGATACCTATATTAAAAGGGGCTGAAAAAGTGCTTTATGAGATAAGAAATAGATAAGGGAAGAGGCGACCACTCTTCTTCATTGCGTCCTCCATTATTGAAGCTCCAAAGGGAAGATCTTGCTGGCCTTTGAGATAAGCAGCAAGCTTAGGGTGGTTCATGGCAATCCACGGCGACTTGGGAGTTTCCTTTACTCTTAGCTGTTCTTTGTTGTTGCATTTTTATTAGAATGGGATGTTTAAAATGGTTGATTATGGATGATGTTTGCCCAGCCATGAACTAACTCTAAGTGGCTTGGGTTTGTTTTGATGATTATATTTTAGTTTAAATGGATGTTTTTAGCTTTTTTTCCAGTTTTGTTCATGCTTTGTCTACTGTTTTATTGCCCTAAGTTTGTAAGAGCTCTCGAGAGTTAGCCTTTACTTGGGTATTAGATTAGTATAATGGTCGAGAGAGTTAAGCTTAGATCCACTTAGACAATGGGGGTTGGATGCTGATAGGCACAACTCTAACCCACTTTAGAGATAAGGGAAGGGTTTCAACGACAAAAAGAAGTAGAGCTTCATCGATAAGTAGCTTGCTAGGGTTCACGCTGAGAGGTATTGCCATAGCATTCTTGCTGTCAGGTTTCTAGCTAGAGATAGTTGAGAAACACCTAAGTAAACTCTGTCGAGCATGTTATAAGCTAGAAGGTGCTAGTCATTCATGAGAGCTAGGCATAGGATTCCTTAAGAAACCCAGCCTGTCATCCCATTTGAGAGTTTCACACACGTGCGAGGACGTTCGAAGTCTATTTAGTTCAGTAAAGTTTTCATTATAGTTGTTTGCTATAGCATTTCTTAACTTGTTCCCACTTGCTTTTGCATTTATTTTCAGTTCATGTTTTGCGTGCTTAAACTTGACTTGAAATACCTCTAATCCTTGTGGAGACGATACTCACTCATCAATATTACTACTTGTTCGACGTGTAACTTACACTATTTGCGTATCATTTATAGTACACCACAACAGCCAACAATTACATTGTAATGACATCGTTTATGGCTACCTCACTAGGCAATGTATGCCTAATGCAATGCATCTCATCCATTTTAGGTTAACGGACTCATCGTTCGAGATCAGAGAGGTTGAGGCATTGGACAAGTCACAAACAAGCCTAAAGTAATGTATATCGAACTTATGAACTCCTAGTAGGGTGGCAAAGTACTTGGAATAGTCACATAGGGCACTCTTAATATGTATATGTTAAGCTTGTGGTGTAATAGTGCTCGAGGCTCTAAGTGGTCTTTTTGTATGGTTTAAAAATGACTAAAAATGCATAGTTGGCTCCTAAAGGTGAAAACCTAGTAAATGGGTTCACATTGGCATGAAACTTGACATACTAGTAGATTAAATGGTTATAAACTTTCTGGTAAAGTTTCATTGTATTTGGACATCGTTTGGTAGGTTAAATCGAATAAAAATCAGATAAAATTTATCATTACAGTGCAGGGCGTATCGATACAGGTGGTGCTGTATCGATAAGGCCTTGCATATTTGGTCAGGTCAACGTTGGTCAAAAGTGGGCGTACCGATACTGCTTAGGCGTATCGGTACGAAATTTGGTCATTGGAATTTGGTTACAGAAATGGTATCGATACGGGTTAACGTTACAAAAATGGTATCGATACAGGTGGTAGTGTATCGATACGGCCTTGCATATTTGGTCAGGTCAACATTGGTCAAAAGTGGGCGTATCGATATTACTTAGGCATATCGGTACGAAATTTGGTCACTGGAATTTGGTTACAAAAATACTATCGGTATGGGTTCAGGGCGTATCGATACGAAGTCAACGTGATCAATTGTATCAATACGGTCTCAAGTGTATCAATACGGGCTTGTTCCCTTTTAATCTAGAATCTTTAAATTAAGCATGGCATATCAATACAGTCTCCAGTGTATCGATACGGTGGCAGGTAAATTAGTTATAAGTGATAAATAACAGCTTTTAAGTTTTTGCAATATAGTCACTGAAATCTTATAAGTCTAATTGATAGAGCTAATGAACTCTGATTAGCATGAAATTTTACAGACTCACTATCATTGCATTGAATTTCATTGTGGTATTGTTAATTACAGAAAAGGACCCCTAAATGATCAGATTTATAGTTTCATCCCTAAAACTTATAAAAGTTATAAATCAGTCCTAATTGCAGGATTATTGTTCCATACAGGATAAATTGGACTAGTGCCTATACTTGGTGATGATTAAAGAGTATAATATCGATTGAATGTTAGTCGTGGATTGAAATTTTATAGAACCGATCACCGTACCGTTCAATGGTAGCACGCTCCGACCTGATTCTCAATCGGGCTGGGAAAGGGGTGTTATACGAGCCTTCCGCTGGGGACCTGCTATGCCACAAAAAAGAGAAACCCCATCCCTCTCTTTCCTCTTTACGCCTCTATGTCACCACACGGGAGGGACTTGAGGGAGTAAAAGAGGATCCTATCAACTTGTTCCGACCTAGGATAATAAGCTCATTGGCTTGGTCTTACTTCACCGTCGAGAAACGAAAGAAGGCTTCCATCTCCAAGTTTAATTCCGACGTAGCTCGCTTATTTTTGGGTGTGAAGTAGTGCCAAACCAAAATACCCAGAAAGGATTAGCTCTCCTTAAAAAGGAGGTGATCCAGCCGCACCTTCCAGTATGACTACCTTGTTACGACGTCACTCCATTCACTGGCCCTGCCTTCGGCATCCCCCTCCTTGTGGTTAAGGTAACGACTTCAGGCATGGCCAGCTCCCATAGTGTGACGGATGGTGTGTACAAGGCCTGGGAACGAATTCATCATCATATGGCTGACCGACGATTACTAGCAATTCTGGCATTATGCAGGCAAGTTGTAGCCTGCAATCCAAACTGAGGATGGGTTTTTGGAGTTAGCTCACCCTTGCAGGATCGCGACCTTTTGTCCCGTCTATTTTAGCACGTGTGTCACCCAGGGCATAAGGGGCATGATACCTTGACGTCATCCTCACCTTCTTCTGACTTATCACCAGCAGTCTGCTCAAGGTTCCAAACTCAACGGTGGCAACTAAACATGAGGGTTGCGCTCGTTGTAAGACTTAGCCCAACACCTTACAGCACGAGTTGACGACAACCATGCACCACTTGTGTCCGCGTTCTCGAAGGCACCCCTCTCTTTCAAGAGGATTCGCGGCATGTTAAGCCTTGGTAAGGTTCTTCGCTTTACATCGAATGAAACCACATGCTCCACCACTTGTGCGGGCCCCTGTCAATTCCTTTGAGTTTTATTCTTGCGATAGTAGTCCCCGGGCTTGATACTTAACGCGTTAGCTAAAGCACTGCATGAGTCGATACGCATAACACCTAGTATCTGTCGTTTATAGCTAGGACTATTGGGGTATCTAATCCCATTCGCTCCCTTAGATTTTGTCTCTCAGTGTCAGTGTCGGCCCAGCAGAGTGCTTTCGTCATTGGTGTTCTTTCTGATCTCTACGCATTTCACCACTCCACTGGAAATTCCCTCTGCCCCTACCGTACTCCAGCTTGGTAGTTTCCACCGGCCGTCTAGGGTTGAGCCCTGAGCTTTGACGACAGACTTAAAAAGCCACCTACAGACGCTTTACGCCCAATCATTCTGGATAACACTTGCATCCTTGTATTATCACGACTGTTGGCATAGAGTTAGCCGATGCTTATTCCCTAGATACCGTTATTGCTTCTTCTCCGAGAAAAGAAGTTCACGACCCACGGGCCTTCTACCTCCATGTAGCATTTCTCTATCAGGATTTCGCCCATTGCAGAAAATACCCACTGCTGCCTCACGTAGGAGTCTGGGCCGTGTCTCAGTCCTAGTGTGGCTGATCATCCTCTCGGACCAACTATTGATCATTGCCTTGGTAAGCTATTTCCTCACCAACTTGCTAATCGACGCGCGCTCATGCTTGATTTCATAATCTAGTTGTTTTTGTGGAAAAAGATACTGCGGATGTGTGTTTTTGTGTGTGCTAGATCTAATTGCCCAAACAAGTAGGAAATTGTCGAGGCAATTGAGGATAAGAAGAAGCTGTCGATTTCTTGAAGGATAAATCCTATAAATTTGAGTTAAGTACGAGAAGCAAGGATAAATCCTAAAAGATTTAGAGTTCCATGAAGAAATCAAAAGGAGATTAAATTCCAAGAGTTTTATGAGGAGTTTTTGTAGGAATAAAAATATAATAATAAAATAGATTTATTTCTTTTATTCTATTTAATTCCAACTTAACTTCCTCCTCAAAAAAGACTTTGACCTATCCATCTCCTATAAATACAAGCCTTAGCCACCTACCTCAAGAATGTGCGATTTGGGAGAGAATTTGACTTAGGGCTGTTCGACATCTTCATCTTCTTCTTCTTTTGTTCGATATGATTCATGCTAGGGAATTTTTATCTTGTGTTTATTTTGCACCCATCCATGAACTAATTTTATTTGGCTTGGGTTATTGTGTTTTTGTGGTTGTGAGAACGATTGGATTTGTTTAGGTATTTGAGTTTGCAATTTTAATTCAAAGTTTGTTCATTCTTGGTTCTTAATTTTGGGAGTGAATTGGGAGAGGATCTCGTGAATTCATCCATTTATCTAATATCGGGAGAGTTAGATTCAAGAAGTGAATGAGCATGGTCTTTATTCAATCAATCGATGGAAAAGACTAATTCGACTTAGGGATAAGTTGCGAATTTCAACGGCTAAAATGAGCTCAAGATAGGTTGTTGTCCACCCTTGGTTCACGCATGGATGTATTATCAATGCATGCACAATTAGTAGTGTTTTGAGTTAGGGATAACAAGAAACCATTGAAGAACGCTTCACCGAACTTTGAAGGTTGTCACCTAATTGCCCAAGCAATAGCTCCATTCCTAATTGCCCAGGCAATCCGGACCGATTCAATTGAAGAGCGATTGAGCTACTCTAGCACTCAATTACCATGACGGTCCATTCAATTATCACACCATGACTCACGATAACCGACCTAATCTCTCTTATTCGATTACATCTTCCTTTTATTTAATTGCTCTTTTATTTTACTTGTTAATTAAAACTCCTACAAACACCAATTTGTGTTTTTACTTTCAGTGCAAGAAGTTAGATTTTTGAATTAGCACCAATCCCTATGGAGACGATATCTATTCTATACTATAACTTGAGACGTGTACACTTGCACCAATTGTGAAGCACTTAATACGCGCAACAAGTTTTTGGCGCCGTTGCTGGGGATTGGCAATAGCGACTTTGTTTTTAATTTCTTGCACCTTTGTTTCTTTTTGTTTTTGTTTTATTTCTAATCGGTTTCAAGAGACTTACAACTTTTGTTTTGCATCTGTGTATGACCAGGGCGAGACCAACAACACAAGACTACCCACTTAAACCCAAGATAGAATGAGTTCTTCATAGAAGAAGACGAGAACAATGAGCATCAATGGCGGATCACCCTGATAATCCAGTCGGTAATTTGAATGCAAATGGTAACCAGAACATTGTAGCAAGAGGAGGAGGAGATCAAGTCGTACAACCTGTTCGTTTCAAGAATAGACCTATCCGAGACTACTTAGAGGAAGTTCTTAATAGTCTCAATCCAGGAGTTGTCGCACTTGAGATAGAAGCCGCCCACTTTGAATTAAAACATGTGATGTTCAACATCATCAACACAATTGGTCAATTTGGCGGCTCAGCAACTGAAGATTCCAGACAATATCTCAAATCATTCATAGAGATTTGCAATTCATTCAAGCTACAAGGAGTCCATGAAGATATCCTAAGGCTAAAATTATTTCCCTATTCAATGAGGGATAGGGCAAAAACGTGGTTGAATAGTATTCCACCCGGATCTAGAGAATCTTGGACGGATTTGTGTCGTGATTTCATTACTAGATTTAGTTCTACAAATATGAATGATAAGTTGTGTAATGATATTACTTCTTTTCCGCAGGCAGACGATGAATCCATGTACGAGGCTTGGGAGCGATATAGAGAGCTTTTACACAAATGTCCCATGTACGGATTTCCATTGTGGACGCAAGTGATGATGTTCTACAACTCAGTAAACACGCCGACAAGGATGATGTTAGATTCCTCGGAAAATGGCATACTCCTTGACAACTCACCTGAGGAAGCAATAGAAATTCTAAACCGTCTTGCCAAGAACGAGTATCAGTTCCCAACCACCCGAAGGGGAATAGTTAGACGCAACGTAACGATCAATGAGCTTGATTCATCGAGATCTATTTCGGCACAATTGGCCGCTTTAACTAATATGGTTAAGAACATGAGCAACCTAGCAACATACAGGAGATCAAGGTAGTAAATTCAATTTGTGATTTATGTAATGGTAACCATGATTCTTCTGAGTGTCCGTAGAACCAAGAATCCAGCTTTTACATTGGAAATTATAACTGGAACAACAATGTGATGTCCAACACATACAATCCAGCTTGGAGAAAGCACCATAATTTTTCATGGAGCAACTCAAACAACGACATTAATCAGAACGGTCAGAATACACAAGCATTGGGGATTCTAGCAGAACATGCCACGATATCAGGTGCTGCAACAACAATCGAATCAAGCTAGTTTTTTGGAAAATTCTCTCAACTTTTTTATGTTAAAAATTGAATCTTATATGGTTGAGAATAGTAATTTCATAAAGAAGACTGATGCTTTTATGAACAGGACAGAGAAGAGATTGCAAAATCAAGAGCCAACTTTGAAATCCTTGGAGACACAAGTCAGACAATTGGCTCAGAACTTGAATATGAGACCACCAGGCGGTTTACCTAGCGATACTAAGGTCACCAAAAGAATAGGCCATGAGCAGTGTAAAGTAATCACCACCCGGAGCAGACAAAAGCTTAATGATGCACCTGCCCAGCCAATAAACCGATCAGGAGAGCAATCTCTTGCTCAAAACGAAGTAATCAGCAAGAATCCCTCACCTAAAATTGATGAAACAGAAATTGCCCAGGCAATTCCAGATACCCAAGAAATTCCAATTTCCACGGCAAGTCCAATTGCCCAGGCAATTTGCGATGAAAATCTCAAAAAGAAGGATGAGGAGATTCGAATCCCACCACCATTCCTAAAAGGGTTAAAGCGGAAAAAGCAAGAGTATCAATTCAAGAAATTCCTTGACATCTTGAAACAAGTTCACATAAATTTGCTGTTGGTCGAAGCAATAGAGAAAATGTCAAACTATGCTAAGTTCCTTAAAGATATCGTCTCTAAGAGAACAAGGATAAGAGAGTTTGAAACCATTATTGTGACGGAAGGATGCATGGCCATGTTGCACAACCGCATGCCACCTAAACTTAAGGATCCCGGCAGTTTCACTATACAATGTTCAATCAGAAATCACTATGTCGGGAAGGCATTATGCGATCTTGAAGCAAGCACAAACCTCATGCCAAAACCTATTTTTCCAGAGATTGGGAATAGGAAAAGCAAGGCCAAAAATAGTGATGCTACAACTTGCAGACAGATCCTATGTGCATCTAGAGGTCAAAATCGAGGATATTCTAGTAAGAGTTGATAAATTTATTTTTCCCGCTGATTTTATTATTTTGGATTGTGAATTAGATGAGTTTGCACCCATTATTCTTGGGAGACCGTGTTTAGCAACGGGAATGACCTTGATCGATACCAAGAAAGGAGAACTCACCATGAGGGTAAACGACCATCAAGTGAAGCTTAATGTTTTCCAAACCCTTAAGCATGTCGACGATCCAGAAGAGTGCCAAGTTATCCAAGCCACAACTGAATTCAATTTTGACATGGAGGAAGATTGCCTTGGCAATTATATTGCCAAATCTGAGGAGCTTGAAGAGTTGGACGATGAAGAGCAAGATGAAGCCAATTGGATAGCAAGTCATCCAAGTAAGTATTTTGAACCATTGGATTACTTAGGCAAGGAAGGTAAAATCGAAAAACCCTCTATTGAGCAACCTCCTATTTTAGAGTTGAAACCATTGCCAGGGCAATTGAAATATGCTTATTTGGGAAACAATAACACTTTACCTGTGATAATTTCTTCTAAGCTATAGCCTGAACAGGAAATAAGGTTGATTGACATGTTGGTATTGCACAAAAAGGCAATAGGATGGACAATTGCCGACTTGAAGGGAATTAGCCCGACAGTGTGTATGCAAAAAATCCTATTGTAAGATGATCATAAACTGACAATTGAGGCACAAAGAAGACTTAACCCCGCCATTAAGGAAGTCGTGAGGAAGGAAATCATCAAATGGCTTAACGCTGGTATCATATATCCTATCTCCGATCGTACATGGGTAAGTCTGGTACAATGTGTACCGAAAAAGGGAGGTATAACTTTGGTAAGTAACGAAAACAACAAACTTATCCCAACTAGGACTGTGACTGGTTTGAGGGTTTGTATGGATTACCGTAAGTTAAATAAAGCTACTAGGAAAGATCATTTTCCTTTACCCTTTATTGACCAAATGCTTGTCTGTCTTGCAGGTAAATCCTTTTATTATTTTCTTGATGGTTGCTCAGGTTATAACCAAATCGCTATAGCACTGGATGATCAGAAAAAGATCACCTTTACATGCTCGTATGGTACCTATGCTTTTCGAAGGATGTCGTTTGGATTATGCAATGCTTCAGCAACTTTCCAGAGATGTATGATGGAAATTTTCTTCGACATGGTGGAAGATTTCCTAGAAATCTTTATGGACAATTTTTTGGTATTCAGAGACAATTTTAACAATTGCCTTGGTAATTTGGAGAAAGTGCTAACAAGATGTGAAGAATCCGATCTAGTGCTCAATTGGGAGAAGTGCCACTTTATGGTAGATAAAGGTATAGTGCTCAGTCACAAGATCTCCTCCAAAGGAATTGAAGTCGACAGAGCCAAGGTGGATGAGATTGAGAGATTGCCGCCACCAACTTCAGTTAAAGGAATTTGAAGCTTCCTCGATCATGCAGGTTTTTACAAGAGGTTTATTTATAATTTTTCCAAAATCTCTAAACCTTTGTGTAACTTGCTTGAACAGGACAAATCTTTTAATTTTTATGATTCATGTGTCAAAGCATTCAAAACCTTGAAGAAGCAACTTGCCTCGGCACCTATTGTCGTTCCGCCCGATTGGACCTTACCTTTTGAACTCATGTGCGAAGCAAGTGATTTCACGGTAGGAGCCGTTTTAGGGCAGCGCATAGGTAAGACTTTTCATGTAATTTACTACGCTATTAAAACTCTAAATGGTGCACACTCAAATTACACCACGACGGAGAAAGAATTACTAGCAGTAGTTTTTGTATTTGATAAGTTTCGTTCCTACTTGATTGGTACTAAGGTAATCATTTATACTGATCACTCCGCAATTAAGTACCTATTTACTAAGAAAGATGTCAAACCTCATTTAATTCATTGAATTTTACTTTTACAAGATTTTGACATTGAAATTAATGATAAGAAAGGAACAGAGAACCAAGTTGCCGATCATTTATCAAGATTGGAAAAAGGCGATGAAGATTTAGACTCTTTAGAGATCCATGACACATTCCTGAATGAGTAGTTGTTAGTTGCCTCAGCAACTCCCTAGTATGCCGATTTGGTCAATTTCTTGGTTAGTGGTATTTTACCTTATAACCTTACTCACCAAGAAAAGAAGCGATTCCGAAATGATTCTAAGTGTTATTATTGGGATGACCCTCTTTTGGTTAAACAATTGCAGATCAGGTGATAAGACGATGTGTTCCTGAGGAGGAGTAGGACAATGTGCTTTGACAATGCCATTCTTCACCTTATGAAGGCCATTTTGGAGGAACTCGCACTGCGGCCAAAGTCCTAAAATTCGGCTTGTATTGGCACTCTCTTTACAAAGATGCTCAAGAATTCTACAAGAGGTGTGATCGATGTCAGCGAACGGGGAATATTTCACGCCGACACAAGATGCCACTGCAAAATATCCTTGAGGTCAAGTTGCTTGACATGTAGGGGATCGATTTCATGGGACCCTTTCTATCCTCATTCAGCAATTTGTATATCCTACTTGTTGTCGACTATGTGTCCAAATGGGTAGAAGCAGCCATAAACGACTCAAAGACCGTGCAGAAATTCTTGCAGAAAAACATATTCACAAAATTCGGGACAACGAGGGAAATTATCAACGATGGAGGTACACACTTCGAAAATAGGTTGATTGCCAAGATGTTGGAGCGATTTGGAGTGACACACAAAATTGCCACGGCATATCATCCACAAACAAATGGGCAAGCTGAAATTTCCAATCGTGAATTGAAGGTTATCCTTGAAAAAGTTGTCAATCCTTCTCGAAATGATTGGTCTGCAA
This sequence comes from Hibiscus mutabilis, assembly GCA_019671005.1. Taxonomy (NCBI): domain Eukaryota; kingdom Viridiplantae; phylum Streptophyta; class Magnoliopsida; order Malvales; family Malvaceae; genus Hibiscus; species Hibiscus mutabilis. The sequence goes on from CM033727.1 coordinate 39,996,785, forward strand.
GAATTGATGAAGCACTATGGGCCTATCAAACAACATTCAAGATGCCTTTAGGCATGTCGCCGTACAGACATGTCTACGGCAAGACTTGCCATCTTTCGGTGGACATAGAGCATAAGGCTTATTGGGCGATCAAAACTGTCAACATGGATTGGGAGAGTGCTGGACAAAAGGGACTACTGGACCTTAACAAAATCAAAGAATTTTGAGCCTTAGCTTACGACAACGCGAGAATCTACAATGAGAAAATGAAGCGTTGGCATGACAAGAAGTTATTGCTGCGGCAATTCTTACCAGGGCAATTAGTTCTTCTCTTCAATTATTGATTAAAACTTTTTCCGGGAAAATTGAAATTGAGATGGTCCAGGCCATTTGAAGTCATCAAACCTTTCTCCCATGGTGCTGTGATAATCCAGTCCACCATTGACGGACATGAATTCAAAGTTAACAGACAAAGATTAAAGCACTATGCCGACAACCATGTTGAGCGCAACAAGAAGTAGTTACTTTAGGAGATGCATGATCATGCTCTCCTTTAGTATTTCTTATTTATTTTTAGATTTATTTTTAATTTTGGACTTATTTTATTTTTGAATTTATTTTTATTTTCGGTTTTTAGGATAAAAGTTTGTTTTTAGTTTAATTTATATTCTTTTTATCTTTATCTTTCTACATTTTTAGGATAATTATCTTTTAGAATTTCTAGTTTATCTTATTTATCTTTATCTTTAATTATTTAATTTTATCTATTTAATATTTATATTTTTTGTTTGAATTTTACGAAAAGAGTTAAAGATAATGAAGAATTGGATTGAAGATTGAAGTTTAACCTTAGGAGGAAATAATGGGCTGATTTTGAAGGCTTATAAAATCCTAGATTATATTGATTTTACCCTAATTTCTCCCCCATAAACCTACCCTAGCCGATTACCCCTTCAAATCCCACCAATCCTTCCTTGCAATGGCTAAGTCACCATTCCCCTCATCATCTTTTATTTCCATCATTCAAACCCACTTTCTTTTCTTTCCTACAATTAGCCAAAAACCACCATCATCCTTACTACTTCACCATTAAACTTTCAAGCTCCATCATATTTCTTCTACTCTTGAACTACCAAAAGTTTTCTTTCTTTTTCTAAATTTTTTATTCCAACCACAAGCACAAAGAATCCATGGCCAAAAATATCAAGACCATTCCTCACCCAAGTTATTCATAAGAACCATCATTCCGCTGATTTGCAACACCAACCATTGAAGAGAGATATCATGCCAAGTTTGCAACCCGGAGGGTATGGGAAGAGCAAGGTTTCGCCTACACCATTAACCAAAAGAATCGCGTCCTTGATGCATTCATCTTCAAAGTGATCGAGCACCACAAGTGGCAAATCCTTTGCCACCAACAAAAGCCGGGAAATATCTCATGGGTAAGAGAGTTTTATTCTCATTCTCCTAACCCCAACAATCCCTATGTTTATGTTCGTGGTAAGGCTATCCTTATCTATGCCAACGTCATCAACATATTCTATGGGATATACATAGAAGGATGAACACAAGGCTTTTGTCGACAACATCACAGCAGAAGGAGTCGAGAAAGTCTTCAAGGACCTCATGATCGAAGGGGCTGAATGGAATGAAGGATCTCTAAAAGGGACGTCAAAAGGATGTCGGTTCTCTTTTATTTCTGAACTTAATATCCCAACTATGCGAGAAAGAGAAGGTGCCAAGTGATCCGACGGACGAGAAATTACCCTCCAAAATCGGGTGGAACCGAGCTCAATACTTGAAGATTATGGGTGAAGTGCTGGCTAAAGAACAAGAAGTGCCAAAGAAAGCCCCAACACCAAAAATTGCCTGGGCAACCAACATTGCCTCGGTAATTCCCGATGCCTCGGCAAGTCCTGATACCCAGGCAACCGGTCCTACTTCGGTGGACATGGATCAAATTGAAGAGATGCTCCGCCCCCTATCCGACTGATTAGAGAGAATAGAGGCCCAACAATTGCAATTCATGAGTACATGAGGGACCATAGCATGGCCATCACACGAGTGATCCTCGAGAAATACCTCGACAACATCGTGTCTTTCCGGTTAGTTCCTACCGAACTAGTTGCCCAAGAAACAGGTAACTGCCGCACACGATAAAGGTAAAGCACCTATGGCCTAATCAACTCACACCGAATCCCTATATGGATTTACCAATTCGGACGATTCCATCTCCGAACATGTAGCACCACAACCGGTCGCACTACCAAAGCCAAAGAGCTTTGATCATTAAAGAGACTGATGATGAGGGTAAAGCCAACAAGGAGATTGCAGAGGTTCAAGCTGCACCACCAGCCACTCGCATCCAACTATCACGCTACGGAAAAAGAATCAAGCAAACGGTCCGAAAAAAACTCATCATACAAGGTGACGACCTTTCTAACTAACTCATTTGCATTTTATTTTAATTTTTACATGCATTGAGGACAATGCTTCTATTGAGTTTGAGGGGTGTTTGTTTCTAGTTAATTTCATTCTTAGTTGCATTCATCTTTAGTAATCGCATATATGTTGCATATGCTACTTGCCATGCCTTTGATTGGATTTAATTGCTTGGACTTGTTGAATATCTGATGATGAATTTTTGCCAATGCACTTAATTGAAAGAACCTTTAAATTTTAGGATTGCATGAAAAAAACTTAGAATTTTACTATGATGCTAAATATTATGAACACGGTTGTGGCTTGTTGATTGAAAGAAACTTAGTGAACTTAGGTTGCTTAAAATTTGGGTAAATTTAAATTGAAAATTAAAAGTTAATTTCTTGCTAGAGGTGCCCGAAACTGGCTCTAGTAGTTGCACATTAAAGATATTGCTAGAGGTTCCCGAAATTGGCTCTAGTCGACAAAAAAATTTAAAATAAGAAATTGCTTGCTTTACTAGAGGTGCCCGAAATTGGCTCTAGTAAAAAGATGAATAAATACCCCGGTAATTAAATTGATAAAAGCCTATTGTTCACATAGAATCTTGAAAATCAACTTGTACACAACTACGCACACACATTGTCACGAGCATTATAATTAGGTTCCGAGAAATTTTTGTGCTATCAGAAAAATTAAAAGGTGATCATACTTTGTGCCATGGTTCTATGTTTTGAATTCAAGTTTGAAGCATGTCTTTGATGATTAAAGTCTTGGCAGGTAATTGTTAGTTTGCATTGCTTGAGGACAAGCAATAGTTTGAGTTTGGGGGTGTGTTAAGTGTTCAAAAGTACTATTTTTATAACCCTTTTTACTCATATTATTGTTAGACTTAGGATCATTTTAGTTGCATTATTAGGCATTCATGCATGTTTTCATGATTTCCTTCACCGTTATGCTTGATTTCATAATCTAGTTGTTTTGTGGAAAAAGATATTGTGGATGTGTGTTTTTGTGTGTGCAGGATCTAATTGCCCAAACAAGTAGGAAATTGCTGAGGCAATTGAGGATAAGAAGAGGAGCTGCCGATTTCTTGAAGGATAAATCCTATAAATTTGAGTTAATTACGAGAAGCAAGGATAAATCCTAGAAGAGTTGGAGTTCCATGAAGAAATCAAAAGGAGATTAAATTTTAAGAGTTTTATGAGGAGTTTTTGGAGGAATAAAAATATAATAATAAAAGAGATTTATTACTTTTATTCTATTTAATTCCAACTTAACTTTCTCCTCAAGAAAGACTTTGACCTATCCATCTCCTATAAATACAAGCCCTAGCCGCCTACCTCAAGGAGAGTCGACTAGAGAGAAAAACCTAGGGGCTATTCGAATTCTTTTTCTTCTTCTTCCTCTTTGTTTGATTAGATTCATGCTAGGGAATTTTTATCTTGTGTTTATTTTGCACCCAGCCATGAACTAATTTTATTTGGCTTGGGTTATTGTGTTTTTGTGGTTGTGAAAACGATTGGATTTGTTTAGGTATTTGAGTTTGCAATTTTAATTCAAAGTTTGTTCATTCTTGGTTCTTAATTTTGCAAGTGAATTGGGAGAGGATCTCGTGAATTCATCCATTTATCTAATATCAGGAGAGTTAGATTCAAGAAATGAATTAGCATGGTCTTTATTCAATCAATCGATGGTAAAGACTAATTCGACTTAGGGATAAGTTGCGAATTTTAACGGCTAAAAGAAGCACAAGATAGGTTATTGTCCACCCTTGATTCACGCAGGGATGTATTATCAAGGCATGCACAATTAATAGTGTTTTGAGTTAGGGATAATGAGAAACCATTGAAGAACGGTTTGTCGAACTTTAAAGGTTGTCGCCCAATTGCCCAGGCAATCCGACTGGATTCAATTGAAGAGCGATTGAGCTACTCTATCACTCAATTACCACGATGGTCCATTCAACTATCATGCCATGACTCGTGATAACCCGGTTTACTCTCTCTTATTCGATTACATCTCTCTTTAATTTAATTTCTCTTTTACTTTACTCATTAATTAGAACTCCTAAAATCACCAATTTGTGTTTTCACTTTCAGTGCGAGAAGTTAGATTCCTGAAGTAGCACCAATTCTTGTGGAGACGATATCTATACTATACTATACTATACTATAACTTGCGACGCATACACTTGTACCAATTGTGAAGCACTTAATATACGCAACAGGCGGATTCCACCTTTTGCTCCTCATCATACGGGGTATTAGCAGCCATTTCCAGCTATTGTTCCCTTCCCAAGGGCAGGTTCTTACGCGTTACTCACCCGTCCACCACTGGAACACCACTCCTTGTCCAACTTGCATGTGTTAAGCATGTCGCCAGCATTCATCCTAAGTCAGGATCAAACTCTTCATGAGATTCATAGTTGCATTACTTACAGCTTCCTTGTTCATAGACAAAGCCAGTTCGTAATTATCTTTCATTCCAAGGCATAACTTGTATCCATGCGCTTCATATTCACTTAGAGTTCGCTCCAAGAAATATAACCATCCCTACCCCCTCACTTTAATCCCACGAGCCTCTTATCCATTCTTATTCGATCACGACAGGGGAGCAAGGCAAAATAGAAAAAACTCACATTGGGTTTAGGGATAATCAGGCTCAAACAGATGACTTCCACCACGTCAAGGTGACACTCTATCACTGAGTTATATCCCTTCCCTGCCCCCATCAAGAAATATAACTGACTAATCCTAAGTCAAAGGATCGAGAAACTCAACAATGCCACTATTCTTGAACAACTTGGAGCCGGGCTTTCCTTTCCCATTATTACAGATACGAAAATAATGGAAAAAGTTTGATTAAATTGTCAACTGTTCTCCTATCGTAAATAGGATTGACTACAGATTCGACCATATACACATGGTTTCATAAAACCGTATGATTCTCCCGATCTAAATCAAGCAGGTTTTATATAAAGAAGGTTTGCCTCAACATGTTCTATTCAACACGAGTAGGAGAAGTGGTATTCTTAAAAAAATAGAGAAATTATAACCAAGTCAAGATGATACGGATCAACCCCTTCTTCTTGTGCCAAAGATCTTACAATTTTCGAAGGAACTGGAGTTACATCTTTTTTCCAGTTCCATTCAAGATTTCTTATGTGTTTCCACGACCCTTTAAGACCTCAAAATTTTGACAAATTCCTTTTCTTTTCTTAGGAACGCATACAAAGTTCGTCACTACAAAAAAGGATAATGGTAACCCCATGATTAATTACTTCATTTATGAATTTCATAGTAAGAGAAATGCATGCCCTGTCGAAAAAAAAAATTGTAACTTGCTATCCGCTTTCCTAGTGGGCAAGGATTTACCTCTATGGAAAAGATGATTCATTTGAATCCACATGAGAGCCCAATTCTATTGCATTGCCAGAATCATTTTGTATATTTGAAAGAAGTTGACCTTGCTTCTCTCATGGTACAATCCTCTTCCCTCTGAGCCCCTTTTTCCTCGGTCCACAAAGACAAAATGTAAGACTGACGTCAACCGTTAATCACGGAAGAAAGTACTCATTGAGCTAGGATCACTAACTAATACTAATTGTAAGCACCAAATTTTACTCGGGCCAAGTGTGTAGCCCATGTCCAATAAATAAAATAAAATTTATAAAAAAATTCAAGAAAAAAAAATACAAAAAATGATGAGTTACATAATACTAAAAAAATAGAAAAAAGAGCCCTAAACTGAGCAAATGTTCTTCCACCGTCGTCAAAAACCTATCACCAAGAGGACTCTGAGTCACTTCCGTTTCTTGAGCCCCAAAATATAATCCAAGCTTATCCCAACTAACTCCGAGATTTTCGGTGGTGAAAAGGCTGGAAAAACCCAAATCTCTGCCTATAAATACCAATCCCGAAAACCTTAGAGAGGACACAGAGATTAACGGGAAAAATCAGAGCAAAAAACTGGTGAATCTAGTGAGAAATTTTGAGCGAAGTTGAGGAAGCAAGGAGTAGGAAATTACCTCAGCTCACGGCGGCCGGAGCATTATTTGCGAGATCAGGACGGTGGAAGAGCCCAGAACACCGTCGGATTCAATATATCTCAAGAGCAGTTCAATCCAACGGCGGATTCAGGAGTTTGAGAAAGGTAAAAATTAGATTCTTTTTGTTTAGATCCGCCCTGTTTCATTTGGATTTTGACAAAGATAACACTAGATTTGGACTTAAAGTATGAAAACGAATGGGAAAAATAATTTCTTTAGAGATTCCACTGTCGCTGAAGTTAGGTTAGAGGTTGCGGTTTTGATCAGAAAACATGAAAAAAGAGAGTGAAGGACAGTGACTGACCTTTTGTTTCTTAAAGCAAGTTTAAAAGAAAGTGAAAAAGTATTTTGATGGCCATTAATGAAACAGTCATAAATAAACATTAAAAAACTTTTTAATGTCCATTAAAAATCGGTGCAATGCATTGGGGAAAGTAATTAACATAAATCAATCTGCCATGTTAGCTGTCTAGCATGTCCGCTTAGGTTTTAGGGGAAAATCACCTCTTAGGTCCTTTTATTTTAGTTTTTTAGGTTCTAGGCTTAGTTTGTTTCTTTTTTAATATGAGCCCTAATACTTAGATTCTTTTAATTAGGTCTTTAATTTGCATAACCGGTTAGATGATTATATAACAAGTTTCACCTTAGTTCAATTTAGTGCGCAATTCCCCTAGTTTCTTTTGGTTAAATTTTCTTAAAAACTGACGATTAATAATTTAATTGGACTTAAAATTGAGTTTAATTGTAGGTTAACCTTAAACTTGCATGAATAATGTGAGTTAGTCTTTAAGTATATTCGGTTAATAATTTGCATAGTTTGAGATTAATTATGATTTGACTTAAGATTATGACTTTCGATTAAAATATTAATTTTCTATTTGTTTGTTTTTCAGCATGTTTAATTCTGTTTAGTAATTCATTTGTTTTATCTACATATGTTTAGTTTTGTTTATTAATTCATTTTTTTAATCTACATATCTTTGACATTTTATAGTAGTGTTATTAACCCTACCTTTGAAGCCTTTTTAGACAACACAGCCTCCTTTGGTACCAATTTTTGGATGTTGTGGGGTGCTATAACCTTCCCCGCACGTAATCGACTCCCGAGCCCGACTATGACTCTGGTTCAGACGCAGAACAGTTTTACAAGTTTTCGGTCGTACCCAACCCAAAACGATCGATGGCGACTCCAATCTATGACAAGCCTTTGAAGGCCTAACCAATTTTGGCCCGGACAAAAACAACGTCGACAGTTTGGTGACTCCGCTGAGGACATCAAGAATGTCAAGCCGCAAAAAGGGTACATGTTGTGCTACATCATTCCATGAGCTTTCTACCCAAGCTCATTCCCGCTTGAGTGGGGGCAAAACACTGCTCCTTCGTGAGGTTAACCTCCGTATGGGATAGTAGTCACCTCCAAGATGCATATGATTTATGGCTTCGTGAGGGTAACCTCTGTATGGTCATAAGGAGGTACATCCCCTCGAGTTGAACTTGGTCTTGAGAACCTATAATGGGGGAGGATCGGGGGCCTTACTAGCCTTAGCAGGCGTCAGTGAGGACAATTTGGGTACCCTTTCTAGAACTGTAACCCCAAATAACAAACCATAAAAACCTACCCCTGTTAGAGCCATGTTGAACTTAAACCTCAGTGTGTTACCCATTGATATATGAACATGTGTTTTTTCTTGCTATTTAAATTATGCTTTTGTTTAGTATTTAATTATTTATTATATTTATGTGACACTAACCAAATTTCCTTGTATTGTTTATTGTTTTATGTACATATGCATCATCATCATTATAGGGAGGTGTTGGTTATTTAATTGATTTGATAGAAAAATCTTCGCTATGGCCAAAAGAGTCCAGTGCTTATTAGAGAAAAATGACGAAGTTCAAAAATGTTCAGAAAACACCCAGAGAAGAAGAGGCGATAGCATATTAGCAAGACCAGATGAACAATTCTCAGGTTATATTCACTTTCAGCTTAAGCGAAATGACACTCAAGAGTTAGCAAAGATTTGGGTCTAGTGGAGAACTGATCAGAGACAGATGTTGTACGACGCGTATGGAGACATAACCTATTTTCTGGGAGTATATATAGATAAAGGGCTGATACGGGCTATGGAACAATTTTGGAACCCTTTATACAACTGCTTCACATTCAATGGGGAAGACATGACCCCGATGATAGAGGAGTATGCTGCATTGCTCCATCTAAGGAAGGTGCATGAGTTTGAAATCTATGTGAAGGGGCCTCAACCTAAAATGTACAAAGAGAAGCTTGTGACTGTGACCGGGACTAGCATGTTATGGGTTGAGTCTCAGTTTCAAGGAAAAAGGGGAAAGCAAAGCTATTGCCTAGGATAGACTTCGGGGATTGATCCATTCTCATCCTGATTCGAGAAAGCAAGTCGACATCTTTGCCTTAGGGATTTATGGCATGATCATTTTTCCTAAAGTAGCAGGCCATATTAAAGCATCAGTAATAGATTTATAAGGGGAGCTCGAGTCAAGGCTTAAGAGCTCCAGCTATCTTGGCGGAAACCTTTCAATCTCTTAATTTCCTCAAAAAGCATGAAGGCGTGTACTTTCTAGGGTGTACGCAACACCTCACCATATGGATGCACAGTCACTTGGGGGCCAAGAGGAAACTGATTAGGCACATGCATACTCCACAATATTCACCATTACGAGAGTTCTTAGTAGAGGAACCAAAAAAAGAAAAGAATTGGGAGAATGGGAATCAATCTTGCGAGACCTGAGGTTAGAGGAAATTACTTGGAGGGTTTACTGGTTGGACTACACTTACATCTTATACAAGTGTGGTGCCTTTGATTGGGTCCCTCTTCTCGAGAGGTGCAATTGGATAAGCTCCTCTATTAGTATCAAGGCAATATGGGTCGTTAAAGTTTGTCCTAGATACGAGGGGATTAGGTTGTGTGAGTTCATCTTCGAAGGTGAAAAGTCTAAAAAGCAAATTCTTAAAATAGCCAAGGCTTGGACTCATCCATATCAGGCCAGACTCGGATCTCAAAAGCTTACTTCGGAATACCAAGTTTGGAGAGCTATGAGGAAAAATTGTAACATCCCGCCCCTAGTCAAGGGAAGGCTCCGACCTTAAAGGAACATTTTAGAGAAATGTCGACTGAAGCTGAGATTATTAGACAAGAATATGAAGAGGAGAAGAAGATTTAAAAAAAATTACCGAGCTGAAAGCAAGAAACGAAGAGCTCGACTACAATGCCAAATATTTCAAAATTCAGTCAAAGGGGTTTGAGAAACAACTGAACATTGTGAGTGCAGATTTGAAAGACCTACAAGGGGATTATCGGGGGCTCCAAGAGAAGATAAAGAATGCCAACTTGTATAAAACTCCACAAGAATAGGAGCATGAGCTTCGTGATTGGGAGAATGATACGAAGTGTTGTATGAAGTTATTAAAAACTAAAGAAAAGCGAGTGGAAAAACTCCCAGCTAATTTGCAAGCGGCCCAAGAGACAAATACAAAAACCTTTAATGATCTCACGGCTAGTTGTGCTCAGAACCAAGAATTGCAGGAACATCTAGCATCTTTGCATGGAATTCTTCAAATCTACCAACAGTAAGACTAAGTGATCGAGCTTAAAAAAGTGCGAGTTGAAAATGAGAATTTGAAGGAGTTGGTGGCAGCATTAGAAAGTTCACTGCAACAACATAAAGACTTGATAGACGATATTCAAAGGGATTCTAGAGTTAGCGAGGAACAGTGGGACCTACGTCTTCAGTTTGCAAGGGGAGATATCAAAGTGAGAGAAGACCTTATGAGAGAAGCCCTTACTTAAATCCGAAAAGTAGCCGAGCGCATTACCTGTTTGGCCAAGGAAGCTGAGTGGTTGAGGTTTTGGATCAAGCCCTCGACACGCTTTGCAGACGAATGGATGGAGTTCCTGGGATAAGTCAAGAAGTTGGGAAATAATGCTACACCATATCACTGAGTTTGGCGTTAATTGTCTTTTTGTTATCATTATTAAAAACATTGGTTTTTTCTAGGATATAGTTTGTTGTTTTAGTGGATGATTGTTTTCCCAGTTTATTGTTTTTTTCTTGATGTTTTAGGACGATGTTTTTTTTTCCTTTCTAGTTATTTAATAAAGTTCTTCTGGTTCGTGCGAATATTGTTCTATCTTATTAATTTTCTAACCAACACCTAGTTGCATTTATTCTTCCATCCATCATTACACGTTACATTTGTACAATAGGTGTTTCATATGCATTAACATTAACTAAGGCACTAATTCATAGGGGTTCAATATCAGTGATACTGGAAATGAAAGACGAGCAAATCAATCACCCCACTACACGCGATTCAAGGCTAGAAGAACAGAAGATAGACTCCAGAAGCTAGAGAAATTTCAAGAACAGGTCACACAGGATATAAAAGGCTTGAGGGATGACATAGAAAAAAGTAAAGAGACTCTTCTAAGCAAATTAGAAGACAAACTGTCATAGTTGTTATTCCAAGACACCAAACGCTGAGAAAGGAAAAACTCATGAAGTTCACAATAGAGATTCATCATCTTTGCCTTTTGGACCAAAGGAAACATATCCTCGATTTGTGTTCTCTACCAGTGGACCACAATCTAATGTCCATAACCAAGCAAATCTTCATGGTGCTTCTGATTCAAATGTATGGGCGAGCCCATTCAAACCAGAAGTTCCAAACTTCAATGACCCAGCTGAGTTGGAAAAATTAAAGAAGGTGCAACCCAAATTCTCTGATGCAGTTGAAGACAAGTTTAAGTGTTTGGAAGAAAGAATCAAAGCTATGGAAGGTACTGATGCCTTCATTGGAACTGATGTAATGGAGCTGAGCTTGGTCCCTGATCTAGTTTTGCCCCCAAAATTCAAAGTGCCAGAATTTGAGAAATTCGATGGCACGAGTTATCCTAATGCCCACCTTACCATGTTTTGTCGCAAAATAAAGGGGTACGGGAATGATGATAAGTTGTTAATCCATTACTTTCAATACAACTTAGCTGGGCCTGCCATACGATGGTATAATTTGTTGAATAGGGCCCAAATAAACACATGGAGATACCTAGCACATGCTTTCAAAGAGCAATACAAGCATGTCTTGGACATGGTGCCAGATCGTTTTACACTCCAAAATATGGAAAAAGGCACAATGAAACATTCCGACAATATGGCCAATGGTGGAGGGACATGGCTGCACAAGTCCAACCACCACTATTTGAGAAAAAGACGACAACCCTTTTCGTTAATTCCTTGGAATTCACATACCATAAGAAGCTTGTCAATAGTACCACTAGAGACTTTGCTGATCTAGTGACAGCGGGTAAAGCATTTGAACGTGCTATTAAAAGCTAGAAACTTAGCAATCTCGAGGCTTCCAAGAAATCGTATACCAAAAAGAGAAAGAATGAAATTAATATTGTGGGAGACGATAGGCATTCATATCCCAAATATCAATCTTCACCACAATTCGTGTACCCTACATGATATTCAAAACTAGTTACAACCTCTGCAAGCCAAGAAAAACAACCACAAGGAGGACCAAAGCCATCAAGGGCTAACATGGAAAGGCAATATTTCACGCATATCCCAATTTCTTACAAAGAGTTATATGCTAAATTATTAGAAGAGCGATTGATATCTCCTGTCTTTCTCACACCATTGCAACCACCATACCCAAAATGGTACGATCCTTCTGCACATTGTGAGTTCCACGCTGAAATTCCAGGACATACAGTCGAAAATTGTCCAGCTCTTAAAATAAGGGTTCAGAGCCTGATTAATCAAAATATCCTTCAATTCAACACACCAGATGTGCCTAATATTGCTAACAACCCTTTGCCAACACATGAGGAACCAAGGGTTAATGTTGTGATAAATAGTGGTGAGTTTAAGGTTAAAACAAACTTATCTAAAGTGAAATCACCATTGAAATGGGTTTGGAAGAAATTGGTAGAAAGGGTATTGGTGAGTTCTAACCATGAAGCTGTTGTGAAAGGTAAAGAGGATTTTTGTGAATTTTATGGGGAAGTGGGTCATGAAATTCGATATTGTGATGAGTTTAGAAAGATTGTCCAAGACATGATGGATAATAAAGAAATAGAGTTCTTCGAACAGAGTCAAAAAATCGAAGATGTTTTTACAGTGGATGAACAATCGTCTAAAAAGGGTGGCGGGACTAGTCGACCTTTTGTGATTAATTGGCCAAGAACGCATGAAGAAGGATCAGCGAAACCTCCGCCTCGATTGGTGATTGAGGTTCCTTCTCCTTTCCCATACAAGAGTAATCAACAAGTGCCATGGGTTTATGGTTGTAATATGACCATTGTAGGGAAAGAGGGTTCTAGAAATTGCGACTGCAAGAATTAGTGGAGTTGGGAAATTCACTCAAAATGGAAGGTGTTACTCCCCCGACGTTGCAAAACCAGTGGAAATAAGAGTTGCTGAGCAAAAAGGCAAGTTCTCGCTAATTGGAGAAAAACCAGAAATTAATGAACCTACGAAAGAGGAGGAAGCACGTGAATTCCTAGAGTTTATCAAAATAGTGAATACAGTGTGGTCGAACAATTACACAAACAACTAGCTCATATTTTTGTATTATCCTTGTTGATGAGTTCAGAGCCCTACAGAAATGCTTCGCTAAAAGTGTTGAACCAAACATTCGTCCCGAATGATGTTTCCGTGGATAAGCTCGATAAATTGGTGAACAATCTGTATGCTGACAATTTCATCTCCTTTAGTGATGATGAAATTCCTCCATAGGGTACGGGATCTGTCAAAGCATTGCATATAACTACCCATTGCAATAGACATATACTACCTCATGTCTTAGTTGACAATGGATCTGCTTTGAATGTCATGCCCATGACCACACTAAATAGGCTTTCGGTGGAAAAGATTCACATGAGACCTTGTCATACAACTGTAAAGGCATTTGATGGAACTAGGAGGGAAGTGGTAGGGAAGATTGATGTCCCGCTTCTCATTGGTCCATCCACGTTCAACATAGAATTTATTTTTATGGATGTCACACCTGCTTATAATTGTCTGTTGGGACGACCCTTGATTCACGCAGCTAGAGTAGTACCTTAAACACTTCACCAGAAAGTTAAATTTGTGATTGACGGGCACCTTGTAAGTGTTGGTGCTGAAGATGACATCATTGCATCAGCATCAGCTGATGCCCCATACATAGATGTGGATGAGAATGTAGTCGATTGTACATTTCAACCACTTGAGTTTTTGAATGCAACTTTTGTCGCTGAAAGAAAGAAGATCCTAAAACCCAGACTATTAAAGAATACTATGATGGGGTTAAGGCTCACTGTTGGGAAAGGAGCCAAATCAGAAAAAGTACTTGGGAGGCCCTTGCAAGGAATACATACAACGATACAACCATTTTTGAAATATGATCAAAGTGGTGTGGGATTTCAGCCAAATCCACGTCAAAAGATGAAACAAATTTTGAAAATGAGAGCGCATAGAAGGGCCAGACTGATTGGCCAGAGTATTGAAGGGGAATTGATGGTGTTTCCTCATATTTCTGAAACCTTTGTGTCTAGGGGATATATTCATGTTGGCTGTAATACCCTAAATCATGGCCTTGCAACATGTCATAAACTAATTATAATGTAATTGTAAAAACAATCTACAAATTAGAAGAATTGATTAAACCTAGTGACTAAATTAGATGGATTGATAAAGAAGTAGCCTAATCATGAAGGATCAAACAGTAACAAATTGTAAATGTGGAATTGCATGCAATTAAGATGAGTAATTAAGGATTTATGAAGCAATTAGACCAAAATTTGCCAAGTGGAGGCAAATAGCTAAGCCATGTGATAACACCATGGCCATGTGGCCATCTTGCTATCATCTTCTCCACTCCACCTTGGCCGAAACTCTTGTCATCCATCTAGGAAAAGAAAATCACCATTGTTGAGGAAGAAAGCTTGCATGAGATCACAATTGCATGAAAATATAATAGCTAGGAAGATTGTAAGTGGATTCTAAATCCTTCCTCCCTAACAACTTGCTTGAATGAGTGATTGATGATGTTCTTGTTCTATAAATTGAATTGGATGATTGCCAAGTATGTTAGGGCCATGCTAGCTTCAATTTGAAATTGAAATTGTGATTTCCAGTAACAAATTTGATAAAAGAAATATGTATAGTTGCTGGAAATTTGAGAAATATGTACATGGTTGAAAACAGTCTTGATTAGGGACTGTTTTGGATAGTGAAAACAGCCTTGTCCATGTTTCTTGTTTTCTTAGTAACGCTCCCGAGCCGATTTGCTACTAGCCCGGGGTAGGGGTGTTACATTGGCAAAGAAAAAGAAATCCTAGTGGTATCGTCGGAGATGTCCAAAGAACTGAGCATAAATTCTATTGGGGAAGAGGAAAAAATTGCAAAAAATCGGTCAAAGATTCTCCCATGTCCTCCAAGTTTTATCTTGGATAATTGGACTGTTGTTGAACTCCCTGTTGTTTTTAAATCTTTATCAGAGTAATGCTTGGAATTTACCCCACTACTTAAGCCCAAAAGAAATGGGGATTTATTGCAAGGGCCACCATTTAGGCATCAGTTTATCAATTCAATAAATAATGCATTTTTCCTTCCAATTATGTCTCATTGTTTGTTCATTTTTTTTCTTCTTCATTTTTGTTTATTTTTCTCTTCTTTTTATTTCATTAAACATTGTACACTTTTCTTTCTTGTGCCTTATATATATATATGTTTTCTCTTACGCATTTGCAGGCCCTTAGATATCAATAGCACGAATAACATTGCTTCAAGCTCAAAAGTCGACTTTGAGCAGGCTATATGCTTAGGAGAGTTGAGTCCAACGACAATTATAAGGAGTGTAAATTGTCTCCTGATTTACTTAGACTAATTGAGCACGAAAATAAACAAATTCTTCCCCACCAAGAATCGATGGATACAGTGAATTTAGGAACCGAAGATGACAAAAGAGAAGTAAAGATCAGTACTTCCATATCTTCAGTTACAAGAGATAAACTCATCTCCCTAGTTCAAGAGTTCAAGGATGTGTTCTCCTGGACCTACCAAGATATGCCTGGATTAAAAACATATATTGTAACACACGAACTTCCATTGAAGCCATAATGCAAGCCTGTACAACAGAAGCTCAGAAGAATGAGGCCAGAAATGTTACTTCAGATACGAGAGGAAGTAAAAAAACAATACGATGCTGGATTTTTACAAGTGGCCAAGTATCCAGAATGGGTAGCTAACGATGTTCCAGTACCAAAGAAAAATGGAAAGGTGTGAATGTGTGTCGACTATCGTGACCTCAATCATGCTAGTCCTAAGGACAACTTCCTTCTACCACATATAGACACGTTAGTAGACAATACGACAAAACATCACTTGTTCTAATTCATGGATGGTTTCTCATGCTATAATCAAATCAAAGTGTATCCTGAAGACATGGAAAAAACCACGTTTGTGACAGAGTGGGCACGCTTTGTTACAAAGTGATGCCTTTCAGTCTGAAAAATGCAGGGGCAACATATCAGAGAGCCATGGTGACATTGTTCCATGACATGATGCACAAAGAAATAGAAGTTTATGTGGATAATATAATCACCAAGTCTCGAACGGAAGAAGAACATATCACAAACCTTAAAAAACTCTTTGAACGCTTGAGGAAGTTTCAATTGAAATTGAATCATACAAAATGCACCTTTGGAGTCGCTTCAGGCAAATTATTGGGTTTTATCATCAGCAAACGAGGTATTGAGGTAGATCCTGATAAAATCAAGGCTATCCAAGAGCTTTCAACTCCTCGCACTCAAAAGGAAATTCGAGGCTTCTTAGGAAGATTAAATTATATTGCTCAGTTCATCTCTCAATTAACCGATAAATATGATCCTATCTTTTGTCTCCTAAGAAAGCATGATACAGACGAGTGGGACTTTGCATGCCAGAATGCCTTTGACAAGGTTAAGCAATATTTGTCAAATCCTTCTATATTAGTTCCTCCTATACTAGGCTGGCCCTTGATTTTGTATTTAGCTGTATTTGAAAACTATTTGGGTTGTGTACTGGGCCAGCACGTCGAAACTAGAAAAAAGGAACAAGCTATTTACTACCATAGCAAAAAATTTACCGATTGTGAATTGAGATACTCTTCTATCAAGAAGTTATGTTGCACCTTGGTCTGGACTGCTCGTAGGCTTCGACAGTACATGTTATACCATACAACATGGTTGATTGCAAATCTAGATCCAATAAAATACATGGTAGAATTGCCAGGCTTATAAGGAAGAATGGCTCGATGGCAAATTTTGCTTTCTAAATACGATATTGAGTACATGAATTAGAAGGCCATCAAAGGTAGAGCTATCGCGAACTTCTTAGGAAGTCGTGTGTCATCTGAATATGAACCTTTGAGTTTTGACTTTTCTGACGAGGACCTAATGTTCTTAACTGCTATTGAAGATGAAACAACTAGTAGAAAACCTTGGAAATGAATTTTGATGGAGCTTCAAATGCATTTGGGTATGGAATTGGGGCAGTCTTAGTGTCTCCCAAAGGGAATCATTATCCCTTTACCGGTCGACTAAATTTTGAGTGTACCAATAATATGGCAGAATATGAAGCGTGTATAATGGGACTTCGTATGGCAATCCAAAGAAAAATTAAATTCCTAAAAGCATATGGCGATTCGTCATTAGTGGTTTATCAACTTCGCGGAGAATGGGGAACAAAAGATGCTAAATTGATTGAATACCGCAAGCTCGTCCTTGAATTAATAAAAAGGTTCGAGGAGATTTCTTTCCATTACCTCCCCCGAGAAGATAACCAAATGGTTGATGCATTGGCTACTTTGGCTTCTATGTTTAAAGAAAATAGAGAAGCTGATATAATGCCCATACACATGAGTATTTATGAATCACCCGCCAATTGTTATACCATCGAAGAGGAGGTAGATGATCACCCTTGTTATTATGATATTTGGCGATTCGTCATTAGTGGTTTATCAACTTCGCGGAGAATGGGGAACAAAAGATGCTAAATTGATTGAATATTGCAAGCTCGTCCTTGAATTAATAAAAAGGTTCGAGGAGATATCTTTCCATTACCTCCCCCGAGAAGATAATCAAATGGTTGATGCATTGGATACTTCGGCTTCTATGTTTAAAGAAAATAGAGAAGCTGATATAATGCCCATACACATGAGTATTTATGACTCACCCGCCAATTGTTATACCATCGAAGATGAGGTAGATGATCACCCTTGTTATTATGATATTTTACAATATATCAAATATCAGAAATATCTCGAGGGAGCGGCCGATGTTAATAAAAGAACAATTCAGAGAATGGCTGCAGGATACGTCCTTGATGGAGAAATCCTATACAAAAAAGGGAGTATCCAAACATTGCTCAAATGCATAGAAAATCATGAGGCAAAAAAGATAATTGATGAAGTTCATGAGGGAACTTGAGAAATTCATGAAAATGGCCTCAATATGTCTAGGCAGATTATGAGGTTGGGTTATTTTTGGGTATCTATGGTAAAAGATTGCATCAACTTCGCTCAGAGATGCCATAAATGCCAGATTTATGGAGATAAAATTCATGCAACATCGTCACCTCTTCATGTTATAACGGCTCCGTGGTTGTTTGCACCAAAGGTGTCAAATGGACATCGTTTCATCTTTGTAATGATTGACTACTTCACCAAATGGGTGGAAGTTGTTCGTATGCAAATGTAACCAGATCGCCAATATGCAAGTTTCTAAAAAGGAAAATCATTTGTCAGTATGGTCTACCATAAAGAATTATCTCTGACAATGCTTTAAATCTGAAAACCAAATGATGAAAGGAGTGTGTGAGAAGTTTAAGATAAAGCATCATAAGTCAGCACCCTATCGCCCAAAAATGAATGGGGCCGTCGAAGCAGCCAACAAAAATATCAAGCGAATCATGGAGAAAATGGCAATAACATATAAGGATTGGTATGAGAAACTACCATTTGCCTGCTAGCGTACCGTACATCCATGCGAATGTCTACGGGGGCAACTCCATATTCTTTAGTTTATGGAATAGAGGTAGTATTACCAATTGAGGTTGAGATTCCATCACTTCGTGTCCTAATGGAACTTGAGTTGGACGAAGCTGAATGGATTCAAATTAGATATGATTAGTTGAATTTGATAGAAGAAAAGAGATTGAAAGCAATTTGCCATGGGTAGATGTACCAAAAGCGAATGATTCAAGCCCACGATAAGAAAGTCCGACCAAGAGCATTCTGTGAAGGGGTTTTAAAAAAGAGGTTGCCTATGCAAAGGGATTTTCGAGGAAAATGGATGCCAAATTGGGAAGGACCATTTGTTGTGAAAAAAGCTTTCTTTGGTGGGGCACTAATCTTAACAGAGATGAACGAGAATGAGTTACCAAATCCTATGAACTCCGACTCAGTGAAGAAATATTATGCCTAAATTCATGACATACCAAGAGGTGAAAACCCGAAGGGGCCCTGTTGGTAAAAAAGTAAAAAAATAAAAAAACCAAGAGGAGAAAACCCGAAAGGTCTCTATTGGTAAAAAAAGAAAAGAAAAAGAAGAAAAAAAGAAACCAAAAGGTAAAAACCCGAAAGGGCCCTATTGGTAAACAAAAAGGAGAATTCAAGATAAAAACCCGCAAAGGGCGTCTTGGAATCATTGGAAGATTCAAAGTCAAAAGCTCAAGAATGGTCCAAGTATGATCGAGAGAAAATTTGTAAGTCTTCAAATGTTTGTCCAACAACACAAGCTTTACTGGGCAGAGGTCACAATCATAAGAGATTCTCGAGCGAAGTAGCGATGGAGTCCTTGCAATTGATATCTAGAGGCTTGTTTCTTCCTTTTTTTGTTTCACTTTGATCTTTGTTATCATCTGTCAAGGCTTAGGCCATTTTTATTCAATAAGAGGAAGTTTTCAATGATCTTGTTACCCTGTGTTTCCTTGTACTTTCCATTTGAATATTTGTACATTCTTCTATTAATTGGTGAACTCGTTGCTTTATCTAAGGGGGTCTATAGTATGTTTGATGTTCGGTACATTACTTAAAAGAATATTTTAAAACACAATGATGCCAGAAAATGCTCATGAACACATTCCTCTAATAAATAGAAAAATATGAATTCAAGAGGCACAATATGAAGCAGAAAGGAAACATACATGGAGTTTGATCTCAACGAAGACAAAAATAAATCCAGAACTTAAAACACATAGAACTTGCATGCATTTAGAATAATAGAGCATTTTGCATGTAAGACAAATACATTAGAAACATGTGCATCTTTTATCATGATAGATTGACAGGAATGCTTCAAGATGAAGTGCCACGATTCACCATCAAGATGAAGTGCCACCATATGCCTTTAAGATGAAGTGCCACGATTTACCTTCAAGATGAAGTGCCGCCATATGCCTTCAAGATGAAGTGCCATGATTCGCCTCCAAGACGGAGTGCCACCATTTTCCTTCAAGATGAAGTGCCACGATTTGCCTCCAAGACGGAGTGCCATTAACACAAGTTCAACATTCACTAGAAAATTTGTTGCTTCTAGTCATTGCTCTATTCCTCTCATTCGAGCAATGAGCAAAGAGGGGCAGCTGTAAGCACCAATTTTTACTCGGGCCAAGTGTGTAGCCCATGTCCAATAAAATAAATAATAAAATTTATTAAAAAAATAGGAAAAATACAAAAATACAAAAATGATAAGTTACAGAATACTAAAAAAATTGAAAAAAGAACCCTAAACTGAGCAAATGTTCTTCTACCGTCGTCAAAAACCTATCACCAAGAGGACTCTAAGTCACTTCCGTTTCTTGCGCCCCAAAATATAATCCAAGCTTATCCCAACTAACTCTGAGATTTTTGGTGGTGAAAAGGCTGGAAAAACCCAAATCCCAGCCTATAAATACCAATCTCGAAAACCTTAGAGAGGACACAAAGATTAACAGGAAAAATCAAAGCAAAAGACTGGTGAATCTAGTGAGAAATTTCAAGCGAAGTTGAGGAAGTAAGGAGTAGGAAATTACCTCGGCTCACGGCGGCCAGAATATTATTTGCGAGATCGAAACGATGGAAAAGCCCACAACACCGTCGGATTCAACATATCTCGAGAGCAGTCCGATCCAACGGCGGATTCAAGAGTTTGAGAAAGGTATAACTCGGATTCTTTTTGTTTAGATCCACCCTGTTTCATTTGGATTTTGACAAATCTAACACTAGATTTTGACTTAATGTAGAAAAATGAACGGGAAAATAATTTCTTTAGAGATTCCATTGTAACATACTCAAACCCCCTTAGTAGGATTAGGCATGTTACTACACAATACATATAGGTACCAACAAGAACAATTCGATTAGGACAAGAAAGTTCAATGAGATTCAAGTTTACTTAATTATCAAGTAATAAGATTCAATCTTACTTGCTAAGCAAGTAAGTCAATCGAACGGGGGAGAGGGATGACACATTCAAATCTAACATGCTCATATTAAGTCATTAGCTTACACTTAAGTATTTATCAACCCATGTTTGGAAGGACATGATCAATTATGCATACTTTTGATGTTATATGAACATTTGAAACTAGAACCTAAGGTGACCAATAGGCTTTTAGGAGAATTGCCATTGTACCTATCTAAGTTTAGTCATCTTACACTATGTTGGATGGAAGCATAGCAAGCACATAAGATAGTCAAGGTTCAATTTCTAATCATCAAGCATAATAGTCATCTATGCGCATACATGCCCAAAATGCAAACATTACACCTTAAGGGTCCTAATTTAAGTTAAGTTATACAAACCATACTAGATAATCATATATTTAAAAGCCTTTGGTGCCACCATCCTATGAGTGCTATAACAAATTGAATACATACTTTTCAAGCAAAATGTGACTTGAGTGAGTCTCGACTTCAAGATAGGATATGATATTAACATGTATCGTAGAAATGAGACTTGATAAGCAAAGCTTAGTGAGTGAGTTTAAAGAATGCAAGCAACCAAACAATCAAGTCTCAACTACGAACCATCTAATAGATGGTATGGTTCCCCCATCAATAAAGAACCATTCGATCAATCAATAAGACAATAACCATATGTGCAATTTCAATCATAACCAATGTGAGGTTTATACTATAAGCATGTATCAATCATCAATTGCATAATAAAGAGTACAATATGCTATTCGAATAACATCAATGGGTCAATCATATAACATTTACCAATACAATTCCTTTATTTCTTTTATGGATTCAATAGATTTGGTGTATTCTTTCATTTTAAGTATAGCCTTGAGAATCAATTACTCAGTCTAGATACTCGAGTCCCCAACCAAACTATCGCCAAAAGCAATAATCAATATGGTACAAGTACCGGTCAATAATCCATCCTACAGTCGCCAATGACCAATAACAATTCTTCCCTCCTACTGTCGCCAAATAAGGATGAATGTCTCAGACCGTAGTCCACCCCAACACTGAGCTCTATGGACTCTATGGTATGCCAACTATATTTGTAACCGATTCGAGACCAAGGCTTACAATAATGTCATTTTAACCATTTCAATATATAGTTTGAATCAATATGCAATCTAGTGCCAATAGCCCTTTTTCGAATAGGGTTAAATGTCAATTCCAATATCAATAGTCAAGTAATCAATATTCCAATAGTCAATGAGGGAATATCAATCAATATGTCATTAAACAATGAATTGAGTTACTTCTAATTATAATTAGCATGCTTCATTTCAATAGAGTTCATTTAAACAAGAAGCATATCATGGCAATCAATTATAATTCAAGCATGCTTCTCAATCAAGTAACCACTCAAAACTTCTCAAAAGGGGGCACTTACCTTGCTAATGTTCAATACCAAGTGCATTACACAATTTACATTAAGAATCAATAAGTAATTCAAATCGGAAATGGACTTGGAGAGGTTACCACCCTCTCCAAACTTTAAACTACACTCACAGGAATTTTCCGAGCTATTGACGTTCCCGGATCGAAATCCCTTTCTCTCTACTAGCTTGCTAATCTATGTGAGCCTCTTTTTCCTCAATTTCCACTTAATCTATCATTACATATAATGCATAGTGTATTAGGTAGAATTCAGCAACCAATTAAGTCATTATATGACTCCATATATTCAAGCATTCAATCCAACATCTAGACTGTAGCTGTCTGGCAGCATGTGCACTACTTGCTTAAATGTTCATATCTTTTATTCTGTAGGTCGAAATTTTGAACAGTTTACACCGTTAGAAAGATAACTTAATTTTCCTTCTAACCATACAGGCCTTGCATTTTTATTCATTGTGAATTAATACAGTTTTTTATTTAAAGTCATACCAAATTATGCCACTGGATAGTTTGCACTGTCCTTGGAGATTAATCTCTACAGATTGTTTTATAACTTGGAATTCGATTCCGTTTGTTGCATACGAAACTAGACATACTCATGATTCTGTACATTTAAAATTTATTCCCTAATTTGATCTATGTGATTTTCTACAAATTTTTAAACTTACTGCCCGAAACAGAGTCCTCTGGACAGATTTTCTTAAGCTAGGTTCTAGCTTCATTAGTCACTTAGACAAGGATTCTAACATGATTGTTCAACATATATACTCACTCATACATGTCTAAGTCAGTCCAATTATGTGTCAAACATATAAAAACAGGGCAATTGAGCAATATTTTCAAATTGGTTCATTAAGACATCATCTCACTAGAATTTCCAGCAATAAGAATTTCAATTCACATATCAATCATCCATTCTAATTATCATCTAAGTTTTTCCAGCAACTAACATAACAATTCACCATCAATTTGGTTAATGACAACATCAATTTCAAAGGCCATTTGATTCAATATAAGAACACATACAAGACTCTAAATCAATTCCCAACTTCCAGCAATCAATCTACATTTCTCAAGCCAAACAAGTTGTTATAATCACAAAATCAAAGAGGAATTCATGAACACAATTTCAAAGCTTTATCACAATCCCCACATGGATTAAGCTTGCATTTTCTCTCCTTTCTCTCAATGGTGTTTTAGGTTTGATGAACAAATGAAGAAGATGGTGTATAACCCATAGTGGCCGGCCATGGTAGGGTTTGGAGGACATTTGTAATGTCCACAATCTAATTTAGTTTTACCATGCAATAGTGAACTTTCATTATATATTCATTTTGGTCCTTTTTAATTTGAGTATCCTTTTCTTTAATTCTCACAATTAGCTCCCTACTTCAATTCAATTAGGGCATAGTTTGACTAGCTAATAAGTTTAATTAATGGTAACAGTTTATAGGCTCGGTTTAGGGATATTACATCCACCGTCGCCGGAGTTAGGTTAGAGGCTGCAGTTGTGATCAGAAAACATGAAAAAAGAGAGTGAAGGACACTGACTGACCTTTTGTTTCTTAAAGCAAGTTTAAAAGAAAGTGAAAAAGGTATTATGATAGCCATTAATGAAACAATCATAAATAAACATTAAAAAACTTTTTAATGTCCATTGAAAATCGGTGCAATGCATTGGGGAAAGTAATTCACATAATCAATCTGCCATGTTAGCTGTCTAGCATGTTCTCTTAGGTTTTAGGGGAAAATCACCTCTTTGATCCTTTTATTTTAGTTTTTTAGGTTCTAGGCTTAGTTTTTTTTCCTTTTTTAACATGAGCCCTAATACTTAGATTATTTTAGTTAGGTCCTTAATTTTCATAACCAGTTAGATGATTATATAACAAGTTTCACCTTAGTTCAATTTAGTGCACAATTTCCCTAGCTTCTTTTGGTTAAAATTTCTTAAAAACTCACGATTAATAATTTAATTGGACTTAAAATTGAGTTTAATTGTAGGTTAACCTTAAACTTGCGCGAATAATGTGAGTTAGTCTTTAAGTATATTCGGTTAATAATTCTCATAGTTTGAGATTAATTATAAGTTGACTTATGATTATGACTTTCGATCAAAATATTAATTTTCCATTTGTTTGTTTTTCAGCATGTTTAATTATGTTTAGTAATTCATTTGTTTTATCTACATATGTTTAATTTTGTTTATTAATTCATTTGTTTTATCTACATATCTTTGAATTTTTACAGTAGTTCTATTAACCCTACCTTTGAAGCCGTTTTAGACAACACAAACTCCCTTTGGTACCAATTTTTGGGCGTTGCGAGGGTGCTATAACCTTACCCGCACGTAACCGACTCCCGAGCCTGACGATGACTCCGGTTCAGACGCAGACTAGTTTTACAGGTTTCGGTCATACCCAACCCAAAACGATCAATGGCGACTCCAATCTATGACAAGCCTTTGAAGGCCCAACCAATTTCGGCCTAGACAAAAATGGCGTCGACACTAATCTAATAGAATATAATACTAATCTAATACTAATATAATAGAAAGACTAATATAATAGCAAGAAAATATCTGTCTTTTTTGTATACTTTCCCCTATTCCGTTGCTACCGCGAGCTTTAGCAATCGATCATATCATATAGATATCCCTTCAACACAACATAGGTCTTCGAAAGGATCTTGGAGACTCACCAAAGCACGAAAGCCAATATCTTTTAGAAAATGGATTCCTATTCGATGAGTGCATAACTGCTTGGATAAGCTCACACTAACCCGTCAATTTGGGATCTAATTTGGGATTTTCCTTGGGGGTATACATAAGAAATTGGAATGTAATAATATTGATTCATATAGATTCAGAGGAAAAGGTTCTCTATTTATTCAAATGTTAGACCTATGGGATCGAGATAGAGAAATCGGAAAAATCGAAGATTTCACATAGTGCTTTTGATCGAAAAATCAATCTGATTTATTTCGTACCCCTTGCTCAATGAGAAAATGGGTTAGATTCTATAGGATCAAACCTATGGGACTTAAGGAATGATGGAAGGGAATAAAGTAAAAAAGAAATCAAAAAAGAGGGAAAAAATAATAAGTAAGTAAATAAAAATGAAGTAGAAGAACTCATATTCCAAATGAACAAATTCAAACTTGAAAAGGATTTTTCTGATTCTAGAAGAATGCGGGGCAAAGGAAAGGGATTGATCGAGAAAGATCTTGTGTTCATATTATAAGATCATATGATTGGATCTGCAGATGTTTGGTAAAAAATCTTCTCTTTTGAGAATAATCAAAAACGGAAAGTGTTCAATTGGAACATGAAAACGTGACTGAATTTGTCCAAGTTACTCTTCGGGACAGAGTGGAAGAAGTGAGGAGATTCTTAAACGAGGAAAAGGATCCAATAACTTTGAAAGAATTGAATTAGGAGCCGTATGAGGTGAAAATATCATGTACGGTTCTGTAGAGTGGCAGTAAGGGTGACTTTATCTGTCAACTTTTCAACTATCACCCCCAAAAAACCAAACTTTGCCTTACGTAAAGTTGCTAGAGTACGATTAACCTCTGGGTTTGAAATCACTACTTATATACCTGGTATTGGCCATAATTCACAAGAACATTATGTAGTCTTAGTAAGAGGGGGAAAGGTTAAGGATTTACCCGGTGTGAGATATCATATTGTTCGAGGAACCCTAGATGCTGTCGGAGTAAAGGATCGTCAACAAGGGCGTTCTAGTGTGTTGTAGATTCTTATCCAAGACTTGTATCATTTGATGATACCATGTGAATTACTAGAAACATGTGAAGTGTATGGCTAACCCAATAACGAAAGTTTCGTAAGGGGACTGGAGAAGCTGCCATGAGACAAAAGATCTTTTTTCTAAAGAGATTCAATTCGGAACTATTATATGTCCAAGGTCCAATATTGAAATAATTTTAGAGGTTTTCCCTGACTTTGCACGTGTCAACAAACAATTTGAAATGCCTCGACTCTTTTAGATCAGGTTTGAGTCAAATAGCAATGATTTGAAGCACTTCTTTTTACACTAGTTTGGAAACCTAAGGACTCAATCGTATGGATATGTAAAATATAGGATTTCCAATCCTAGAAGGAAAGGGAGGGAAACAGATACTCAATTTAAAGTGAGTAAACAAAATTCCATACTCGATCTCATAGATACAT